>CAUYNB010024929.1:0-40639 GCA_963574225.1 Lagothrix lagotricha
ATGGCTATCCAGTTTTCCCAACACCATTTATTAAACAGGAAATAATTTGCTCATTGCAAATGGGATTACTGCTCTCATAATAGGAACCACAGAGAGCTAATTTTCCCCTTTCCACCTAGCGAGGATGAAATGAGAATAGAACAATCTGCAACACAGAAGAAAGTCCTCACCAGAATCTCATCATGTGGCACTCTAATATTAGATTTTCAGCTTCCATTTCTATGAGAAATAAATTTCTGTTTTTTTATAAATTATTCGATTTATGGTATTTTGTTATAGGAAGTCAAACTTCTATGACAGACTTTTAATCTGTTTAAATCTCACCTCTATTACCTTTGCCACTCTTTTTCCAAAATCTCCATTGATTCTCCACATACTTAGAGAAGAGAAAAACTAGTGTTTTCATCTGTCTCTTTAGATCAATTCTCTGATTTCTGTATCTCTTTGTTTGTGTCTTTGTTTTTGAAAAGTGCATTCTATAGCAGTTTTTAGAGAAAATTATGTCTTAATTTGAGTTTTCTAGAAGCAGTAATAAAAGGAGTCTTGTTTTTATTTTCTGTTTTATTTGAATGAATACTTGCCATAAAAGTAAATGAGAGAAGCAAGACAGAACATTAGAAAAAGACTAAGCAAGTGTGGCATTCTAGCAAGTATCAGATATCTGGAGTACTCTGGAATTTATATTCATGAGTTGATCTCACTTTTCTTTCTTTGTTTCTTTCTTTTTTTTTTTTTGAGAAGGGGTCTCATTCTGTCACTCAGGCTGAAATGTGATGGTGCAGACTCGTGCTCACTGCAACCTCTGTGTCTCGGTGTTGAAACAATTCTCCTGCCTCAGCCTCCTGAATATGTGGGACTACAGGCACCTGCCACCATGCCTGACTAACTTTTGTATTTTTTTTTTTTTTTGGCTGTGGGGGACAGGGTTTTGCCATGTTGGCCAGGCTGGTCTTGAACTCCTGACCTCAGGTAATCCACCTATCTCCACCTCCCAAAATGCTGGGATTACCGCCTTGAGCCACTGTGCCCGGCCTGATCTCACTTTTTAATGCAAGAAAACTAACATTTTGTAACTTCATATCAGTCTGTCAAAGTCTATCTGTTGCCCCTTTGGAGATGTGGTAGCATAATCTCCCAGGAGAGCTGGACCTTTAAACCCAGAACAATGCTGAGAAAAGTGTGCAGCAAAAGACAGAGAATCATTAGAAGGTATCACTATTAACACCTGGTGGGTAGGTACAACTGGCAGTAAAGAAAATCAAGATAAATAGCTGAGTGCATCCACTAAGATCTGTTTAGCTGAACTTAACTCTTCCCATTCATAATCCATCTAGTTGTATATTTTCCAAAATTGTTGTTGGTCAGATTACTGGGAATGCTTAGAAGAGACAGGAGAGCAGAATTAATTAAATATTTCACTGCTGTCGTTGGTCTGCAGGTCACTGCTGCTGTTAATTAGGATAACTGACACTTTTCCTCCACCCCGAATTTTAGACTCTTCTCCATCTGGAATAGCAGCACTTCTTGTCTAGTTGTTGACCTTGTAGGGTGAACCAGACCTGCATTATTGAGGTTTCTGAGACCTAGATCCCATGCCTTTATCAGGCTGTGATTGCGGCACTTGTCCATTCTCAGATGCAATTGCACATAAAAGAGTCATTCGTTTGGTTGCTTATGTCTCAAGCACATTTCTCCTCTTCCCCATTATGTTCATATCGATGATCTGGAGTTGCCATCTATAAGTTGATACCTCAGCTGTACTTTAAAAGGCTATTTGTTGAAGCCTCTTTGGTATGCCCTAAGAACAGTAGATCTCTGATCATGAGTACACTGATGAATCACCATTTCTGCAATGCAACACACTTAATCTGAAACAAAGTCATGTAGGATTCCTGTCAGCAGATCAGACATTCTCTGAACCCTTGAGTAGTGTTACTGGCTGTGATATGACAGTCCCAAAGGCTGTCATAATCCCAACATGTGTGTCAATTCTGAGCAGGATAAAATATTTTTCTTTCAATGTTAGGAAGTGTCTTATATTATCAACTTGTCATCAAGTGGCTGGTTGGCCTCTTTGATCTCTGTCGGTTACCAGTTGGACATTCAACAGCAACAATAGCTAGATCCAGCTTGGTAAAAGAGAACCCCTACTTCTGGGCTCCAGGGCATTTATCATTTTTTTAAAAACTTATTTTCTATAATTATAATCCTATTACAAAAGCACAGTGTTGACTAAAGATACAGCTAGGCTAACTTCTATTCCTTGAGTTATCCAGTCAACACAGTTTGTATTGCCACTGAAGGATTTGGTGTTCTTGGTGGGATATGAAGATACTCACACTTTATGTGTACATCTCTGAGTCACTCCACATATCTCTCTCTCAGACTTCCCAATATCTCATTTTCTAATGATACTTCTTCTAGTCCCTTGACAAATCATTTAAACCAGTATCCATTATGGATGTTGCTTGAGAGATGTGATTAGGCTGAAAAAACCCAGCCCTTTCAGAATTTCTTAACCTTTACAATTAAGTCCTATTCTGGTAGTCAGGTAATTCTGTCATCTACAGATTTGGATCTCTTTAAGCACTCTGAAGCCCTCTCATGCTCACTATGCTTTAAATTTCTGATGAGTAAATTTAAACTTACTATTATTTTCATAAGAATTATAATTAAATTCTTAACAACTTCAACTATCACTGGCATGCTAGGGTTTCAGTAAACGATAGCTGTTATTATTCTTAAATTTGACCACCATCAATTTTCTGTAAACCCAAACCAGGAGGAACTCCCTCCTTTCTCAAGTACAAGTGTCACCTCAGGGAGCAATGCCTAGAAGACAACTTACATTATTGATGTCAAATCTTTCAAGATTACCTATTTTTAATCACATAATAATTTTTATTTTATTATTATTTTACTTTTATACAATGGATATTTCTATATGTTTTTTAAGAGTATTTTTTGAGCATATCCCAGCAATACTTTGTAAATATTTTTATTTCTTTCTAAAGTCCCTCTTTCAGACTTCACTTTAGGGCAGAAGACTTTGGTATAAATGTTCTCAATTTTTATCTATAAATGTTAAGATTTAACTTTGTTATTAAAGGATAGTTTTGTTCATATGTGTTGACAACTACTTCTCTTAAAATTTGTAATTATTCTCTAATGTTTTCATGTTTCCATCACTTTTGTTGAAAGGTCTGTTATTCTCTTTCTCTTTTTTTCCTTTATATGTAATCTCTCCTTTTCCATTGGTTACCTTTAACATTTTTTCTTTGTTATCAGGGTTCCTTAGTTTCATTCAGTGTGTCTGGTCATGGATTTCTTTATATTGATTTTGCTTAGAATACTCTGTGCTTCCAAGATTAGTGGATTCCTGCTTTATGAATTCTAAAAATCCACAACAATTATCTCTTTAAATAATTTATTCCTTATATTTTTCCCCATTTTCTCCTTCTGATATCCAGACAGTATCTCATTCTATCTTCCAGATGTCTTAAAGCCTTTCTTATAGGTTTAGTTTTCATATTTCTACTCTGCATTTTGATCAATGTTCACATATATACCCAACTCTAGTTGATATCTCTTCAGTAGTGTCCAATCTGCCTTTTGCCATAACTATTTTATTTCAAAATATGAATTTTTTCTCTCTAAACATTAAATTTTAAAATATTTCTTTTCATTTTTATTTTAAACAATATTTTTGACACCCTGACCAATAATCATTTCAGTCCCTTTGTATGGTTACATCTCATAGAGAAGACCTAGAGTAACTTTCTCCTCTTGTATCATTACAGGAATCAACGTTCCACACATTGTGTTTTGGGACAACCCTACTTGTTTCTTTCTATGGTCCAGGATAATCTTCCAATTCTCATGCTTTCTCCTGCCTCACCATGTAGGGTTCTTGCATTCAGAGGTCCCAGATTTGTCTCTCTACTCTGATCCGCATTTACCTCTGATTTTAACAGCCTGAAATCCTGTCTATTTCTTAGCTGCAGTGGGCTAAGTTCCCATTCTGTTTCTTAATCATGATTAAGTTTCATGGTTACTCTGATCATTATTAAATACTATCATTATTTTATATTAGGTTTCAAAGTAAGAAATTTAAAGTAGAAGAAATGCAACCATGGACAGCGTCCATTACTCAAGCAGATGAATTCTATTTAAATGGTGATTTGTATATTTACAGCATGTATTTTACAGGCGTTAAATAGAACTCCACTAAAAACTAAAGTAAAATATTTTACAATTTAAGTTTTCGTTTTTCTTTTAAGGTTTCAGTCTTCAGCTAAGTCTCAAGTGCCTCTGATAACACAATATGTAGGGCTTTACATTTCTTATTTATCTCAATTTGTTCCATTTTTTTATAGTTGTGATGGTGATTCAAGAACCTCAGTTTGAATTTGATTTTTTGTTCTAGATTCACCATGAAATGAAAAAGTACTCTTTCTGATGCTTTAGATAAAGAGGTGCAGAACTATCATTAGATTTGAGGAAATTAGAAAGTAAAATGTGGAGACAACAGAATTGAAACTGACTACTTACAAATGTGAATGGAAGAAATGCTGCTATTATATGATGCATCAGAATTTCAGGCAGTTTGAGATCCTCAAATAAAAATTCCTCTGTTAAACTCAATAAAACAGTGTCTAAAAACTAAGATATTAGTATAAAGTATTAATAGCATATATTCTTGATGGATTCATATCCTGCAATATTGAACACTTAGTTGATTCAAAAGTGAAATAAAGTTTCTACATCTGATATGTCAACAAGAAATAGTAATTTTTAGTGAGGTTGAAAATTCAAATATCTACACATGCCTGCTGGTTAATATGTAGCAAAGATGCCTGGTAAGGTCATTGGCGAACAGAAAAAAGATCATTTCCTTCTAACTGTTCACATATGCAGTTATTATAAATACTCTATGTAACTATAAAAATTAAATATTAAGAACATATAACTTACAAAAAATACTAAACAATACCTGGAAATTAAGAACTGTACTCAGTGTACTCATTTATTTTATATAGTTAGATACATAAATACACAATAGTTAATATTTGAAATATTGAAATTTTAGGCATATACTGATGGAGGCAAATATCTCATAACCTATAAGGGACCCTTCTTAGGACACAGAGAAGTGTTGGAAAGATCCAGGGGAAGAAAATCAGGTTGGGTTAAGAAGCAAGATGATAAGCAAATCTAGGGCTATATTTTCCCGGTTATGCAACATTGCTATAATCTTAGGGTGCACATCTACGCAGACATGTACATGTGTGCATGCACATGCCACCTGCAAAACATTCTCAGCACAAAATTCAGAACTATGGAGCTGTGCTAGTGTTGCTGCTTCTTCACTTTCATAGTTTGGTGAGCAGGAGGTAGTTTTACAGCACTTCCACTCCTGCAGTTCAGCAAGTTCCAAGTTCTTGTCTCATGACCAAGAGGAATGATGTATGTGGACACCAGAGAGTGAGTAAGGCAGAGTAGAATTTTATTGAGCAACACAAAGAAAGCTCTTAGCAGCAAAAGGGGATGCAAAAGTGGGTTGCTGGCTGCAAGGGCGAATCTGAGAATTTTATCAACTTAAAATGCAGAAGTGTATGCTGATTGATTTATGGGTAGGTTTGGAGAAAAACACCATTCCAAAAGTGGTACAACAGTGTAAGGAACCAACTGGGGACTGAAGTGAAAGTCCTGAGACTTTGGCCCAGGACCAATCAGGGGCTGTTTGCACCGAACTGGAATGGAAGTTGTCACTCCAGTCCACGGACTCTATACAGAACTGGTGGGTTTGGTGGTTGGGCTTCAGCCTGTCCTTGGCTTAAAGGTCAAGATTCACCAGGACCCATCCCTGTCTGCCTAGGAATTTGTCTGGCTGTTATTGCTATCACTAGACTAGATAGAATCTAGTCTAAAACTATTCCAAAATTTACCCTTGAGAATTCTAAGGGTGGAGGGTGAAGTAGGTGGGATCAGTATTCTTAGGCCTAGATGCCTGCAGAAAGCTTGGCCCACCAAGGAAGTCTGGTTTATGGAGTCAGTGTCCAAGTCCTTTGAGAAGACTAAGGTACAGTTTTGATTCTAATTCAGAATTAGTTCCTTCTGATTAATTGTGACTATGTAGTCTTTTTTAGCTAGCATTCTTGATACATATCAAATTTTACCTATGAGATATACTCAAACAATATTGGGTAGGTAGAAGTGGAGTAAAAGTTATTTTTCAATAACTTCAGTAAAAAATAAAAATAGGAGAGACATGACTGTCTGTTGGTACCGGAATCTGCATTGCAGTGTTCAGTCACCAGCTATTTGGTTAAGAAGACAGTTGTAAGACAGCAATAATGGTAGCAGCAGCCCAAGTTTCCCAACTTCTGATGTGTAGCTACAATAGTGTGATATCCTCCTGATTTCAAGGCTTCCTGTCCATCTAATATTTTATAACTATCAGAGCCATAAATTAAATATTTTCTGCCTGATATACTCTGAGTAGCTTGTATTTTTGTCAAAGAACCCTGACAGATATAGATCAGGAATGAACAGCGCCTCAGAATACAGATATGACTAAGATCTATGGAATATATGAGAGTTTATTTTAATGGGAATTTCTCATCTGAGACTGTATGGAAAGAAATACATTGTAGGTTTTCACCCTGGTTATATATGCTGTATCACCTGTTTGACTCTAGATGGCCTTCATATGCCCACTCTAGTCTAAGAAAAACAGAGCCTAGGACCTGGGTCGAGCATGCCTCTGATTACTGACTCCATCGTTATCGTATTATTCCTCCAGTTCTGATAATTTTATTCTTAGACTCACTCAACGTGTTTGTTAGTTCTTCCCCGATCCCTTTAATATATCTAATCTGAAGGAAAAATGAAATGTTTTCTTTCCATCCGCTCTTCATAACATGCACAAACTTAATGTCCTATGTCCTTCTATGTTAGATTAAAAATAAACAAAAAACCATAAAATAACAAAAAACAAATGTATTGTTTTGGAAATGCAAAAATATCTTATTTTATTTTTAGTGCATTATTTTTCCCCTAGAATCCTGGCTGATTAAAATAAGGGTAGCAGTTTGGCAGAAAACTCACTTGGTGCCTGTAAATATTGACTTATCATATATCAGTATTATTTAGCACAGTTCCTGACACACATGGAGTACTGAACAAATTTTAGTTACTATTATTTTTGTTGTCCCCATAGCTCTAAAAGAAAGCACCTGGGATCCAAGGACCAAGTCTTCAAAGCATTGCTAGTTATCAGAAAAAAAAAAGATTTAAAACAATTATTAATATCCATAAAATTATTGAAAGTGTTTTTTTATAATAGAACAAAATGCTGACCAGTCTTGAGAAGATTATATATATATATTTAATACCTGGTGGCAGTAGTGAGAGAGTGGGGAAATTAAAAAAATAATAATAAATGCATGTGTAGTTTATCTTAGAAAGTATTTGCAATTATTTAATCCAGCATTAAGGCTGGATTCCATTAGAAACAGCTTTTCCTATTATGGATCTATATTCACTGTGCTTCTTGGTACACCAACAAAGAAACATTGAAGAGACAGATTCAAATTAAAGTAAATCACTGTTCCCGTAAATTAAGAAACATGGGTTAAGAATGTAACTGTATTTCTCTCAGTAACTGAAAAATTCATATCGTTCAATCATACTACCACTTTATATTAAATATTTTTTAATTTAAAATTTATTGTAAACAGCATTATTTTCTTATTATCTAATTTATTTTCTGTTTTTATAAAGCAATAAGGTTTTCTTCTAGTAAAATTTATGAATCAGCAGAACTTTGAATAGAGAACAGACTATTGTGTCATGGTTATTCAACAATTTACCATTGTAAGGGTAGCCAATAACAAATGAAAAAATAGGCAGTGACAAACAGAAAATTGTAAAATTTTATATTTAGTAAAAAGTACAAATATTCACAGGTATTCTTCATCATCAAATACTGCCATGACTTATAATAATAACAACTGTAAGTAGTTATTAATTCTTGTTTTTGGCAATCCATATAAACTATAACTGTATATGTTAGAAATAGTTACCCAGTAGTAAGCAGATAACTCTTAATATGTTTACGGATTGCAATGAAGCCATGTTTCATATAGAGCTATGAGGTGTTGATTCTTATTCCACAGGAATTAACACAAATTATCATTTTTGGTTTTGCAAATGGAGTAGACAGCAAAGGGTTCATGGATATACATGTATAATTGACATAAATTATAATAGCTATTAATACCTGACTCCTGATGATTCAACAATAAACTTGGATTAGTTTTTAGGGATGTTTAGCTTTTTTGTTTGTTTGTTTGTTTTTAGCTTTTTTCAGTTTTTGCCTGTTTAGGAACCCAGTCTGCTAATGTGAGAAATCCTGGCAAATTTAGAGAACTGCCCCACTGAAACTGACTATGGTGATCACCAAGAAATGAAGATTAAACTCCAAGCAGATACTACAGAATTCATCTTTGTACTTTGTAGTCTCTAGTGGATAATTAATGGTTTCTGATTGTGATTCAAGGTCAATTGATTCAATATCACAGACCTCTTGAGTCACTTAAGATTTCATGAACAAATACAAAAATTGGAGAGAGTGTAGCATTTTGATAAGACATTCTCCAGATTTTTTATAAGATGTTAAGAGTATCCAAAACTAAAAAAGCAGTAACAACAATATTATTAAAAGTCAGATACTATTAAGACCACTATGATCTATTTATTGGCTTTCATATCTCCATAAAAGTTTAAATTACAAACAAAACCAGAAAACAACTGTTAGCTAGGTTCACCGTTATTTAATTACCATTGGCATTGATGACTTAGATTAATTTATTTTCAATAAGTATATTTTTAACATTCTTCATCATAGTGGGATTTAGCAGAATTTTATCCCTACTCAGATAATTTTGTTTTTCTAATTTCCTACCATTGAGAAAGATGACAATAAGAAGAATACAAATGCTATGTATTTGTATGTTCAACTGATCAAGCACTGATTTTGGGGAATATTTTATTTTAGTTTGAGACTTTTTTAACCTTATTTGGCTGATATGCATATTGATTGAATAGACCCATCTGTTGTCCCAGCAATTAGTTGGCTTGCATCTAGATAAATCAGGCACGTATCCAGTGTGGGGGGAATCTTCTGTGGGAGGCCTTGATTATGAAATTAAGATGTGGCTTCCAAGAGAAACGCCAACTGAATGTAAGCCATGAGCCTGTGCATTCATTCATGGCATTTTGGGAATTTTTTGAGACACACACCATTTACTCAATATATTAATTGAAAAAAGTTCATTTGTTAGAATAAAATTGGCTTCGGATTTGCTTTGAGTAATTTCATGGTGTATTAAAACACCCATATCACAACTGATAAAAGTAGGCATCATTTGTTAGATTTACTTAAGACTTCTAAAGCTTTACAAATTAATATTTGCATAGTTATACATAGTTATAAATATTTCAGCAGAATATTTTCAGACAGCTAAGGTATAAAAATTTTTTTTTCAAAACGTTAAGTTTAGAATTGAAAACCAATGTAGTTCATGTGGTCACCATCTATCTACTGTTTTATAAAAACCAATGGGAAAAAATTACTTTCCTACAAAAATGTCTCCCTTGTTAATTAATTAGGGTATTGGCCTGTTTTTATTTTCAATGTTTAAGATACAGAAACAGATGTAATATAAATATAGATTCTTATTAGAAAGTATACTAAACTTACATACATTTGGTATTCCTCAATAAAACCATCCATTCATGCATGTACTAAATATATATTGAAATCCAATTTTGTGCTGACATTCTAAATTCTGTTGATAAGGTAGTAAAGGAAACATTAAAATTTTAGGTAAAAGATGGTGCCCTTCTTGAATGTAGATTCTATAGTGGATTAAGAAATAGAATTAATAAATAGAATTAATAAATAATACCTTACATACAAGCAAACTAGTATATAATAAAATATTATTTAATTTATTAATTCTATTTGTATTTTAATATAATAGTCGCTTTATTATATATAGGTGAACTAGCATATAATAAAATATTATTTAATTTATTAGTTGTTTAATTGCTCTGAAGAAAAATAGAGAATAAAAATAGACGTAGAGACTGCCTGTTTCAATTTTAACTTGAGTGACAGAATTTAACTGAAAGAGTGATATATGAGTAAATACTGGAATGACATGAAAGCATGTCCCAGCAGATTTAGGTAGCTCAGAGTACCAGAATGAGAAATTAACAAATTAACAAGTCACAAGGCAAGAATGTGTCTGCTGATATTTGGGTGTAGCCAGGAGCCAATCTTCTGTGGTAGTGTTTAGGGAGAGAGCAACTGGAGATGTGAAAAGGGGTAACTGCCTTTGTAATTACTTTGATTCCTATGCAGTGTGGGATACAAATGTTTGGAAGATTTTAAGAAGAAAAAGCTGTAAGTTGGATTTTGAAATTATAAGTGTGATTGCTTCTGAAAGAATTATATACTGAAGGACAATGGTGGAAACAGTAGTAGTAGAAGTGGCAAGAAATTATTAGAATCCAGATTTTTCAGTAGGTAGTGCCTAAAGAATTTGAAGATGGGATATATTCCAAAGAAAGGAAGGACTAAACAATTATTTTGGGTTTTTGGCTTCAGCTACTAAATGGATATAGGTCAACTTAACTGAATGGAATGGAATTTAATTTGTTTAAAATTAATTTTCATTTCTGCCCCTTAATTATTTTAATAGCAGAAGTGTAGGCCGTTGGCATCTGTCTTCTAAAAAACACATAATCCTCAATTGCATGTATTAGACTTTTGTAACCCAATTCCATGGATACAACCTACACTAACAACTATGTTACATTTAGTCCTGTTAACAAGCATCTCACTATTTAAACTCTACTTCTCTTTCTTTGGCTTATTTATTCAAATACATCTCTGAACAAATTCTTCAACCTCATTAAGACTCTAACCTATAGACCTACACACTGTTTTCACTTCTGTTTTTGCTCATCTGAGATAACATGATTGCAATTTAAACACTTCTTTATAATCAGCTTTAGTATTATTGTCCTTTCTCTGTCGTCGCATTTTACTTATCTAACAAAATAATAATAATGTTTAAACTCAAATATCAACTTTATCCCTTCTGTATCTAATCAAGTGTAGGTTCCCTGAATAAAAAGTCACACAACCTAAGGTATTGAATTTATTTTAAATTTCAATCAAGTAGATTCAGTATGACTGCTTAGTTATAATGATTGCATCAGATATTTGTTTTCCTTCTATCCAGGGAGAATAAGATTAGACACATTTATGCATCTATACTTTTACTCTCTGAAATTACTGACTTGTTGTACTTCTATTTCTTTAGATAAACTTTCTCCCTAAATGACTCATTAATTTCCATGGTTTTAAATACATTTACCTGAAGGTGATTTCCAAATATTTATCTCTAATCTAGATCTCTCACTGAACTTTTAATTAATTCAGCTAATTGCCTACTTAGCCCCATTAATGTTTCATATGCAAGTCAAACTTAATTCCAAAATAGATTCCACTTTCCAGTACAACATGAAATTTGTCTTCCTTCATGGAAGCATTATTTATTCAGTTAATCAAGCTGAATATTTAGGATTCATCATTGATTTCTCTATTTTCCTCATCACACACTGTCTGGCTTATATTAATATAAATGTCTCTCTCACTCCCTCTCACTCTCAGCCTATACATGGCAAGGTTTTTGATACACACATATGTATGTGTCTCTGCTTTTGTGCACAAATAGACTTACGCAAATTTAAAAGTTTTGGTATAGTCTTTAATCTAGTTTTTAACTATTAATATGTTTGTATTGGTGGGTATGGTTATATTGGAATACGAGTTAAAGGCGCAGTAATGTGGAAAAAATTTCTGTGTTTATTCCTAAATGTATTCAATTTTGAATTCTGGATTTAAGAAGGAAAAAGCAGTAAAATGAAAAATAAGGAGGCTTCATGTAATATGATATTTAATTCTCAGTAACATTTTATCAAATCTATTTATAACTTATTTTATAATTTTTTGTAAAGCACAAGACTGATTAAAGATTTTCTGTACCTTAGTGGTTTGTCATATGTGCTTAATTTATTTTTCGTAAAGTAAATCATATGACTACCGCTGGCCTGGCGCGGTGGCTCACACCTGTAATTCTAGCACTTTGGGAGGCCAAGGTGGGTGGATAACCTGAGGTCAGGAGTTCAAGACCAACCTGGCCATATGGTGAAACCCCATCTTTATTTAAAAAAAAAAAAAGTAAATCATATGGTGTTATTTAGCCACTTTCTTCTGGAGTGGTATGAGTTTATTGATTTATTTGATTAGACATGTCTAGACCACAGCATACATACACATACACACACATACACACACACACACACGTGTGTGTGTGTATATATATATATAAAACATATATATTATTTGATTAGATATATCTAGACTACAACATCTAATCAAATAAATCAATGAATATATATATATATGTATGCATGTATGTTGTGGCCTAGACGTATCTAATCAAATATGTATGTATGTATGTATATATATACATATGTGCATATACGTACATTTGTATATGTGTATGTATATACATATATACATACACGTATACACACATATACATATATATACACACCATGTATGTATGTATACATACAGGGTTTATATATATATATACATATATACATATGTACATATATGTATATATGTATGTATATATACACCAGTGGGCTTATCTTCATATTGTCATATTGGCAACATTATTGATGAGAAATAAAATAATAATAATAAAACATAAAATCAAAGAAGAGGCTTATATTAACAGATGAACATAGTGTATCATGAACTGAAGAATTCAATGAACATAATTCTACTTACTTAAAGAATTAAGAAACAAAGAAGAAACAGAATATATTTGGAGTAATATTGTAACCTGAACTATTGTAAAATCAAAAGTTCTTAAGAAAGAATAACCCATCTGTTATCATCTTATGAAACACATGCCTAATTTTCCTTTATAAAAACACAATAATGCTATTTTCTTTATAAAAATATCCAAATGCCAACCAGATTTACTACAATTAAGGAGGCATGAAATTTGTTAATATCAAAGCCGATGTTCAGCAAATGTCACCTTCAGAGAATTCATTAGATGATAGAAAAATGAAAAGTATATACACATATAGGGCCTGGGAACTAATAGCTTACATGGATTGTTTTCCCAGAGACTAGATGACATGCCTATGCACAAAAACAACTCCTGAAATATGTCTTTTTAATAAAGCCATTAGACTAACCACAGTCATATGGAAATAAAACCTATTATTTTTGTTATATAGAAATACATTCAGTGATGAAAATTAATTTTCAAAAACTATTCCTGAATATAATAGCTAATAGTACATTTTTTCAGGCTATGTTTCTATAATGATGTAACCTATATTTCTGATATAATTAAAAGGAAACATGCTAAAAAAGAATACCTGAGATAATAGCTTATTCTTTATATAAATTTCATTATTTAAATGTCAGCCTAAATTAAGTGATTTTCTTCTACGCATACAGTTTGTGTTGCTCCTGGAAAGAATGAAGATTTTAACATAAACTTTAGAATCAAAATTTAAATTCCAAATTCTCTGTGTCTTTGTTTTAACTTTTCACAATAATCATGAATTCATTCAGCAAATATATACAGGCTTAGTTTTTAAACACAAACACACACACACACACACACACACACACACACCTTGAACAAAATGCCTCAAAATGTTTATAATATATATGTTTAAACTGATTAGTAATGGGTGATTTTCTTTCTGTTCTATGATTATTTGTATACATTTACTATGATAATCATGCATAGTTTCATAGTAAGAAAAACATTGTAGTTGACATTTCATTTTCATTCCTCTTTTTCAGGGAAAAAATACATTGAATTGATGGTACTTATCCAAACCTTTATTGATTAAAGCAATGATTCACGAGCTTTTTAAATCATGATACACTTAAAGTATAACGTTTTAGGGAAACATTAGGTTAAACTAGACTTCTGGAGTCTAAAAGCAGTCAGCCTAGCAGGTCAGTGTCTCAAACGCTGAGGCAGTCATTACCTGGGCACACTGGTAACTCATAACTTGTACACCAAATTGCCACACCTTGGAGAGAACCTCCATTAAGACTTACTATTTTATGAATATTTCAATTATTCGTCAGAGCATTGCGAATAAATTTTGTATTGCAGAGTTTGTATTACTAATTTTCTTTCTGTTTGCTGATTAGGATTCCAGAATCAACTAAAAAATGATAACATAAAGTGGTATATTTTTCTCCTAGTGGCCTTTACAGAGGTTGAATATATTTTCTTAGTTTTATCTTTTTTACCTATTCTTTTAATTTAAATATATTTTTCAACGTATTAAACAATGTTTACCACTGACGATAATTCTAACAGAAATTTTATATTTTTGGCACCTGTGATGGTTTCAGTCTTAATCTATTTCAAATTATTATCTTTCTAATGAATTGGTATATTTATAGTGTGCTTTTTATACAAACATTTATAAAATTCAGAACCTATCCCATAAATATAGTATTCTAAGTTATTGTTATATATTAAGTGGTTAAAAATAAATATTTAAAATTGCTATCATCAATAACATTAACTTACACTAAATAAGTAGGCAATAAATGTATCTATTCTTAGGCAGTGCATAATTCAAATCACACTAAATTATCTACTTAATAAAAGAAGTAAATTACATTAGACTAAACTAGGACTAAAATAGTCAATCAGTTTTCTCAGTTATAAGAATACTGCTCTGTAAGTTATGTTTCAAGTAGCACTTTTCTTTTACCAACCGATTTTTTTTTTATCGACTTTATTGAGTTAAGATGTACTTATAATGAAATATATTCGTTTTAAACGTACAGTTTGTACCAACCGATTTTTAAGTTACCACCAACCTCCCAGTCTCAAAGGTTCCTCAACCTCCTCCCCACCCCCAGTAGCCGGGACCAACAGGCATGAGCCAACAGGCCCAGCTGTTTCTTCTGGGCTTGTTATGTAGAGATGTGACATCACTATATTGACCAGAATTTATTTTCCTTTATTCTGAAAAAAAAAATTGTTAAACAAATCTTTCTAGCTTTATTCCTCCCCTCCACCCTCCCCTGCAAATTCACTCTTTAATCCTTGAAATTCTCTCTACCACTTGGAAGAAGCTGTGCTGTCAAGGATATCAGTAACTATCTAGTATCTAAATGTTTAGCATATTTTCACTTCCTTTTCTCTTTGATTTTAAAATCACATAACCCAGCTGCCTTCCTGTTGATTCTTGGAAGTCTATTTCCTTGGCTTCCATTAAAACACTTACCCTTTCTTTTTTTAACTTCGTTTTTATACTGGTTTATCTTTCTGGGCATGTATTTGGAGTTTTAGTGCTCCCTGTGTTAAAGATTATCAATACTATGGTCCCAAAATGTAGACCAATATTTTCAAATTGTTGAATTTTCAATTTATTTCCAAAATGGTGAGTCCAAAACTAAATTAATTGCCATCTAATAACATCACAACTATCCAGGTAGCCAAATTAGGCACCTATAAGTTGTCTCTGATTCGTTTCTCTCCATTATCCCTCATATTCCCTAAGTTACTAAGCTCTCCACATTCTACTTCCAAAATAAATATTACATCCATTTATTCTTTATTCTCCACAGCACCAGTAACATTACGCCAATGAAGATGCTTATCATCTGTTTCAGGAATATCATGAGTCTCCTGAATTCTATTTCAATAGACCCTCATAGTTACAGTATTTTCATCCAAATTGCTACTAAAGTAAATTCAAAATGCAATTCTGATAAGATTAATTATTCTGCCTAAGATGCAGTCATGACTTCTTATTGCCAAATAGCAAAAGTTTAATTTTTGTGTAATAGCTTAAAACTTTCTACCCAATATTCCATCAGTTTATTACTTGAAACACATCCTTACTCTCTTTCACTTCATAGAGGAGATTTTCTTTATGTTGGTTACCTATTTCACTTTGGGCACCCAAAAAGGTTAAAAATTTCTTTCTTATATCCACAGATATTTATGATCAACAGTTTGTTAATCAAGCGTTGCTACCTATGGTCCAAATCTTAAAGAAATTAAACAAAGTAAGAGGAAAGTTAAGAAATGGTGACAATAACAACAAAAGTCTAGCTGCAGTGGGGAATTAAATACCAAGTTACAATAGTGCATCAGGTAATATCGTGACTAGCTAATTTTTTTGGTGTTCATACTTCCTTATTTTTGGCTTGCTTTATGAATCTGATTCTCTTGACTTCCCATTGGTTCAGTGAGATATCAGATATCTTCCCATCTAAATTAATTAATCAATATCTGTTTCCATTATTTTCAGCTAAGCACTACAACAGATAAAAACCCTGCCACGTATGAGTGTGAAGTACATGAACATACACTGTGAAATATTATACCAAACTATTATAATGTTATATTTCTGAACATTATTTCCTGGTTTTTTAATCCAAAATATTTCTACTCATTAGTAAAGAAGCATTTATTATGCTTTTATTTTGTCTGTAACACCCTTAAAACCATGAAAGTTTGAGTTAATAATCTACTTATCCTTACCTCTATCCTATGCTTTATATTTATATATAACATATATTTTATCATACTTATTTGTGGTTTTCATTTTTCCTCTCTTCTAAACCATCAGTAAAGAATTACATGTCATTCATGTTTGTATATGTGAAGATTTTCCAAGGTATCTATTTGAATATAGGTATTTGGTTGGATTATATAATAAAACACCTTATACATGCATGTAGCCCAATAAATAACATTAGATGACTAAATGTGTACTTATTAAAAATTTCTAAGCTCAGATCATTTGAAAATCTCTGTAACTAGAAAGTTATACAATATTATCTATGGCTATATAAAGTAATAATACTGATAAAAGGCAATGGAAGACTTGTTATACGGTCTAATTACGTAAATATTAGTTGAAATAAACACCGGAATGTTTAAATGTAAAAAAATTGCTTTTCCTATAATATTTCAAATATAAAGTATTATTCATGGGTGTATTATGTATACACTCAATATAAAATAATACGAAATTCATTACAGTTATTACATTAGAATCCCTTTGCTTCCTATTCCACATCTGGTCTTTTGACCAAATTATATTAAGTCCCTCTCTTAATATTGCTAAGTTAATGTTTTTACAAAAATTTTCCAAAACTTCTCTTTACTTCACTTTTCCATTTTGAAAACCATCTCTGTACACATTAATATACATATATACCTATGCATATTTGGAATTAATATGGGAAACACATGAACTAGTTGACTGACAGTGGTTTCACAAAGCTAAGGAATATTCATCTGTCTTAGCATATTTTTATTTTTGCCAATTATCCTGAGTCCAAATCTATATTTTGCTGTGCCTTCCTAATTGCATATGATACACTCTGGCTTATAAAAACAAAGAATGAAATGCCTTGGAGCTGACACAATGGATAGGTGTTTGAGACATGTACTGTCTACAGTTGAACTGATCTAAGATATATTTCTGTATTTTCAGGAAGCCAATTATATTCACTACTTAGAAAAAAGCAATCAATGAGTATTACTCGTCAAAGATAGAGAGGCATTGATTTTTAATAATTTGAATTAATTAAAAGAATTCTTGCCAACTCTTTACCACATTGATTTTACTATTTTTATACTACAAACCAGACATACAAATGAGAAAAGAAAAGAGAAGGTGTTTGGACTTAATGTGCTCATAATAAAATATTCATAACCTACTAATGTGTAACATGCTATTGAATTGTAACTTTATAGAGCTTTTTATTTTCAGTAATAATAAAAGCCCAACTATGTTATACCTACTTAATTGAATATCATATAGCTATTAAAAATCTATTGTAAAAGATAATGGAGCAACCTATAAAGTATATATAACCAATTAGCTATGAAAAAAATCAGGACTCAGAATTATAACAACATATTTTAAATATATAGACACATATGTTAAGTAATGCCACATAATTGATGTAGTTTGAATATTTGTGGCTGCCCAAATCTCATCTTGAAATGTAATCTCCAGTGTTGGGCTGGGGTCTGGTGGGAGGTGATTGGGTCATGTTGGTAGATCCTTAATATTTGGGTGCTGTCCTTGCCATAGTGAGTGAGTTTCCTCAAGATTGGATTGTTGTAAACTGTGGCACCTCCCTCCTCACTCTCTCTCTTGTTCCTGCTTTCACCCTGTAATGTATGTTATCCCATTTCAACTTCCAATATGAGTAAAAGCTCCCTGAAGCCTTCCCCCTGTAATGTATGTTATCCCATTTCAGCTTCCACTATGAGAAAAAGCTCCCTGAGGCCTTCCCAGAAGCCCAGCAGATGCCAGTGCCATACTTGTACAGCCTGCAGAACAGTGAGCTAATTAAACCTCTTTTCTTTACAGATTGCTCAGCCTCCAGTATTTCTCTATAGCAATGTAAGAATGGCTTAATACAAAAATAAAGCAGTATGTTACCATAGCTTGCTTATTAAGATGATGTGGTAACAAGTGAAGTTGTATATTTAAATATATTTTTCATTTTCTTCCATTTGCTTTGCTTTAATTATCTATTTTATCAGAGAACAATTTTCTTTTTTCTTACATTGTTTTATTATTAGAAATGGAAGCTAAATGACCCAGCAATCCCATTACTGGGTATTTACCCAAAGAACTATAAATTGTTCTACTATAAAGACACATGAACACATATGTTCATTGCAGCCCTGTGTACAATAGCAAAGACCTGGAACCAACCCAAAAGCCCATCAATGATACACTGGACAAAGAAAATGTGGTACATATACACCATGGAATACTACGCAGCCATAAAAAACAATGAGTTCGCGTCCTTTGTAGGGACTTGGATGAATCTGGAAACCATCATTCTCAGCAAAGTGACACAAGAACAGAAAGCCAAACACTTTATGTTCTCACTCATAGGTGTGTGTTGAATAACAAGAACACATGGATTCAGGGAGAGGAACATCACACACTGGGGGCAGTTGGGGGGGTACGGGAGAGACAGTGGAGGGTGAGGAGGGAGGGGACGGTGGGGAGGGATAACATGGGGAGAAATGCCAGATATAATATGCACCTAAAGTAAAGTAAGTAAATTAAAAAAAAAGAAATTGAAGCTAAAATACAAAAAAGAGATAAGCCACAAAATATGTGTCTCTCTAAACCCATTCTCATCTTATTATGCCATTGTATGTGGGAGAGCACAGACTTGTTATACTTGTAGCATGAGGTACAGGATTAAATGCCCTAAGTCATCTACTCATCTAGGACCTTCTTTCTATGAAGAAAGTTTATTTGCCTTGGTAGATAAGAGCTTGGTAGATAAGATCTCTCCATCAACTGGGTCTTTTCATGGATAACTGCTTTTGACTCCCACTGTGTAGCTGGAACCAGGCACATTTTATCAGAAGAAAACACTGAATCATTTTTAGTAATGAGACACTTTAGCAATAAATTATTTATTTCTTGTGGCAAGTGTATCCCTAGTGTCATTGTTAGCAAGTTATTACCCGTAAAGAGATGGGCTTTTCTGAAGAAAGTCAATGCACTTAGGCATTGCCTTTTGATGACAGCAGGAACTGCTCTTGGAAACTTCTGAAACTCAATTCATTTAAACAGGTACGGGTGATATGACACTATTTTCTTGAACCTAAAATAAATGAATTCCACCATATTCCAAATCACCCGTAAGTCTGTTCTATTTTATCTATAATCTGTTCTCAATACATCAGCTAAAGAAACATTTTAAAACACAATCAGATCAAATGTCTCCTAATTTCAAAATCTTGAAAGGCTCTTTATTTCACTCAGAGTGAAAGCAATGTGCTTTCCTGCTTAATAAAGTCCTAGTGACCTGGCAGCATTATCTTACTGATTTTTTTAAATCTACAATTATTTCTTGACCACTCTGTTCTAGTGATAACTACCATATCATTTACTATTTATTGAAAACAATGCATATATTCAAACTCAGGGCTTTTTCATTGGCTGTCTTCTCTAAGTGAAATGAGGTTTTTTCCCAGACATTCACATGGCTATCTTTCCTACCTTATTCCATTAGTAGGAGTCTCTTTTCAATAAAGAGATGCTGAGCACTCTACTTAAAATTGTACTGTGCCACTTGGCACTGGATATGCAGTCTACACACTTTGTAAACTATCAGTTTTTTCCTATAGCAATCATACCCTTATAAACTACTACAAAATTTACTTATTTCTTACGTCATTTGTCACTTTTTTAACCTCACACTAAAATTTAATTTCTACATGACCAGAAAATACTTATCTGTCACATTTATTAATTCATTCCACATAGTTTCTGGAGTATAATAGGTGAGCAGTAAAAAAATTAATGAATAAATCAAATCCTAATCTTTTATTTATTTATTTAGAGATAATCACACTCTGGCACCTAGGCTGGAGTGCAGTGGCACCGTCTCCGCTCACGGCAACCTCCTCCTCCCAGGTTCAAGTGATTCACCTGCCTCAGCCTCCCGAGTAGCTGGGATTACAAGTGTGCACCACCATGCCTGGCTGGTTTTTATATTTTTAGTAGAGACAGGGTTTCGTCAGGTTGGCCAGGCTGGTTTCAAACTCCTGGCCTCCAGTGACCCACCTGCCTCGGCCTCCCAAAATGGTGGGATTATAGCTGTGAGTCACCACTGCCAGCCTCAAATCCTAATCTTATTTAATGTATTCCAAAAAGTTATCACCTCCTGCTTATTTTCAACTCTGACTTCACATTACCTTTTTGTTCAATGCTGTACTCAAGGACAGAGTCTATACTGTGTCCCTGAGAGTGTGTAGGTAAAATCAATTTAAAACATGGCTTATTATACCTAAAGACCATCCAGCTTTCATTTCTCTCTAATCTGATAATATAACCTCTGGTATTTCTGCGAGAAAATATCTTCCTTTTTGTGGTGGGGTCACCACACATCCTCAAGTAAGCAAGAGTGGCCCTGCGTCTAGCATGAATAATCAGTCACAATAGCTGGATCAGTGTAAAGCAAGTGACCCAATTCATGCCAAAGTAACTGAGGCTTAAGGGAAACTATTAAAAAGGTGAAATATCTTTTACTGTAAGGCGCTTTGAAATTTTAACTTCAAATTTTTATACTCTGACTTCATGTTCATGTATCTCTAGACCTATTATTATTCTACCAATACATTAACATCTAGATCCTGAATGAATTAAATGATTCCCATTCATTATGACTAGGCAACTGTTTGTTCATTTGAATGTGTGGAATGGTGTTTCTAGAGATATTTTGTTTCTGTTCTGAAATGGCTGTTTAAAACTTTCCTAGATCTTTCATTTCCCTGGTCAACTTTCTTTTTTAAGAATTTAACTGTTTCCAATATGTATCCATCTATTTTAATCACTTTCCAATTACAACTCCAATCATGCCAACGGACTTCTTAGCCTTCAACTTCATGGAGAAAATATGAGTGTTTTAATTTCTGACATTCTGTCAATCAGTTTACAAAGTTCGTATTTACCTTTCCTTTTCATGTTCTATTTTAATGGGACAGGTGCTTTAACATAAAATGCCAACTCCAAGTATGGATCTCATTTCTAGCCTCTTCTTCATAAATCTCATTTCATTAATTACGATTTCTCTGTTATCTAACTCTCTCATCAACAGCGAGACTTCATTAGAAACTATTGAATTTCTAAACTTGACTAGGCAGTGTGCTAGGGACTAGGACTGTGAGAGTAGATAGAGTTACTATTAACTATGAAACATACTACTTTTTTTTTAAATTGTACTTTAGGTTCTGGGGTACATGTGCAGATCATGCAGGATTGTTGCATTGGTACATACATGGCAAGGTGGTTTGTTGCCTTTATCCCATCACCTATATCTGGTATTTCTCCCCACGTTATCCCTTCCCACCCTCCCCACCCCCCGCTGACACTCCCCTAGCCCCCGCCAACTGACAGCAGTGTGTGATGCTCCCCACCCTGTGTCCACATGTTCTAATTGTTCAACACCTACCTATGAGTGAGAACATAAGGTGTTTGGTTTTCTGTTCTTGTGTCAGTTTGCCGAGATGATGGTTTCCAGATTCATCCATGTCCCTATGAAGGACAGGAACTCATCATTTTTTATGGCTGCATAGTATTTCATGGTGCATATGTGCCACATTTTCTTTATCCAGTCTATCGTTGATGGACATTTGGGTTGGTTCCAGGTCTTTATTATTGTAAATAATGCCACAATAAACATACATGGGCATGTGTCTTTATAATAGAACAATTTATAATTCTTTGGGTAAATACCCAGTAAAGTAATGGGATTGCTGGGTCAAATGGTATTTCTATTTCTAGGTCCTTGAGGAATCACCACACTGTCTTCACAATGGTTGAACTAATTTGCACTCCCACCAACACTGTAAAAGTGTTCCCATTTCTCCATATCCTCTCCAGCATCTGTTGTCTCCATATTTTTTAATGATCACCATTCTAACTGGTATGAGATGGTATCTAAAAATGGTTTTGATTTGCATTTCTCTAATGACCAATGATGATGAGCATTTTTTCATGTTTGTTGGTCTTATATACGTCTTCTTTTGAAAAGTGTCTCTTCATATCCTTCACCCTCTATTGAATGGATTTTTTTGTTTTTTTTCTTGTAAATCTGCTTTAGTTCTTTGTAGATTCTGGGTATTAGCCCTTTGTCAGATGGGTAGATTGCAGAAATTTTTTCCTATTCTGTTGTTTGCCAGTTCACTCTAATGGTTGTTTCTTTTGCTGTACAGAAGCTCTGGAGTTTAACTAGATCCCATTTGTCTATTTTGGCTTTTGTTGCCATTGTTTTTGGTGTTTTAGTCATGAAGTCCTTGCCTATACCTATGTCCTGAATGGTTTTGCCTAGGTTTTCTTCTATGGTTTTTATGGTGTTAGGTCTTATGCTTAGATCTTTAATCTATCTGGAGTTAATTTTAATGTAAGGTGTCAGGAATGGGTCCAGTTTCTGCTTTCTGCACACTGCTACCCAGTTTTCCCAACACCATTTATTAAACAGGGAATCCTTTCCCCATTGCTTGTTTTTCTCAGGTTTGTCAAAGATCAGATGATTGTAGTTGTGTGGTGTTGCTTCTGAGGACTCTGTTCTGTTCCATTGGTCTATGTCTCTGTTTTGGTACCAGTACCATGCTGTTTTGATTGCTGTAGCCTTGTAGTATAGTTTGAAGTCAGGCAGCAAATGCCTCCAGCTTTGTTCTTTTTGCTTAGGATTCTTTTGGTTATGCAGGCTCTCTTTTGGTTCCATATGAATTTTGAGGTGACTTTTTCCAGTTCTGTGAAGAAGGGCATTGGTAGTTTGATGGGTACAGCATTGAATCTATAAATTACTTTGGGCAGTATGACCATTTTCTCTATGTTGATTCTTCCCAACCCTGAGCATGGAATATTTTTCCATCTGTTTGTGCCCTCTCTTATTTCATTGAGCAGTGGTTTGTAGTTCTCCTTGAAGAGGTCCTTTACATCCTTTGTTAGTTATATTCCTAGGTGTTTTATTCTCTTTGTAGCAATTGTGAATGGGAGTTCACTTTTGATTTGGCTCTCTGTTAGTCTGTTATTGGTGTACAGAAATGCTTGTGATTTCTGCCCATTGATTTTGTATCCTGAGACTTTGCTGAAGTTGCTTATCAGTTTCAGGAGATTTTGGACTGAGATGATGGGCTCTTCTAAATATACAATCATGTTGTGTGCAAATAGAGACAATTTGGCTTCCTCTTTTCCTAATTGAATATCATTTATTTCTTTTTCTTGCCTGATTGCTCTGGCTTGAACTTCCAATACTATATTGAATAGGCGTGGTGATAGAGAGCATCCTTAAGTTGAGGCAGCAATTAATAGCCTACCAACTAAAAAAAGCCCAGGTCCTGATGGGTTTATAGCTGAATTCTACCAGATGTACAAAGAGGAGCTGGTACCATTCCTTCTGAAACTATTCCAAACAATACAAAAAGAGAGAATCCACCCCAACTCATTTTATGATACCAACATCATCCTAATACCAAAACCAGGCAGAGATGCAACTAAAAAAGAAAACTTCAGGCAAATATCCATGATGAACATCTACGCAAAAGTCTTCAATAAAATACTGGCAAACAGAAAGCAACAGCAAATCAAAAAGTTTATTCATCATGATCAAGTGGGCTTCATCCTGGGAATGCATTGCTGGTTCAACGTATGCGAATCTATAAACATATCCATCACATAAACAGAACCAAAGACAAAAACCACATGATTATCTCAATAGATGCAGAGAAGGCCTTCGACAAAATTCAACAGCTTTTATGTTAAAAACCCTCAATAAACTAGGTATTGATGGAATGTATCACAAAATAGTAAAAGCTATTTATGACAAACCCACAACCAACATCATACTGAATGGGCAAAAACTGGAAGCATTCCCTTTGAAATCTGGCATAAGACAAGGATGTCCTCTACTTGGTTTCATGAGTAATATACTATTCAAAAAATAATACTGAAAATAAGCATTATCAAAATATGTTTCTATAAAGAAAACTTTGTTTTATGAGATAATTGAGTAAATGATTTAATGAAGTAGGACTACAGAGAGGCTTCCCTGAAGAACTGATTTTTCTCTGACAACAAAGGAGAATGAGCATTTTAAAAATGGTTTCAGGATAAAGTGGATGTCCAAGAAATAAGTAACACTGTATCTAGAGGAGACATGAAAGGTAAGACAAAAAATAGTAACTTCAAGGTGACCAGAATCCAGAAAAATAAAGATATTTGTTGATATTGGAGTTGAAAAAACTGTATACAAACCAACTAAATACTGGCTTATTTTTATCATCAGATTTCAGTGTTTGAGACAGAACTATCCTAGATATTTCAAACAGGAAGATAGTTAACACTCTAAATTAGGAGCTTTCAATGTTCTTGGTATCACAACAGGAGTATAGGTTAGATATACTGCTACATGACTATACAGATCACCTTGACAACAGCTTTCCAAAGATCAGAAGTTTGTTGTTGTCTCTGATGCTGATATTATTACCTCAACTAAAACATACGTGTAAACATAAAATGTTAAGTCCAGCCACCACAAACACTGTCTTTCATACTTGTGTGTCAACATTATACATTAGGCTGTATTAAGATATTTTACCTTATAATCTCCTTTGAGATTTATGAAAGCACATCTCACTGGCAGAACATAATTTATATATTATGCCCAATTGCTAATGAATCTTGAAAATGTAGTGTTTAGATTCACTTATTGCAATTCAGAGAGGTGCATGAATGTAGGTGAGAATAGCTGCTAAATGACAATACATAAAAATGCTACGTAAAATATGTTGGCCATGTAATTTATTAAATAGTTTTAATATATAATAAGAATTGCATTTTGGAAATCTTAGTCTTTACAGTAAAAAAAGATGCTTAAAGAGATGCAAAATGAAATATGAAAAAATAGTTTGGAAGCTATTGCGGTGTTAATCAAGCTGAGTAGTGGTGGTAAACTGGGTTTTTGGTATGGCCATGCAGATAAAATGGAACTACAAAAAATTTAAGCATTGAGGGAATACAATTTTTAAGACTTGTGAATGTATTAGTTTGGTTTCCTCTAAAGTAGACACTTAGTCACAGATGTAAGTTCAAGTACTTTTATTGATGTAATCCCAGGAATCACTGGTCAGTGAGGTAGAAAGTGAGATATGAAAGAAATGGAAACCAGTTCTTTCCCAACATGGGCGTCAGGATCTCA
Source organism: Lagothrix lagotricha (assembly GCA_963574225.1). NCBI lineage: Eukaryota > Metazoa > Chordata > Mammalia > Primates > Atelidae > Lagothrix > Lagothrix lagotricha. Next base: position 25,916 of record CAUYNB010024929.1, read on the forward strand.
TTTTTGCCTGAGGGCTTCAGAAGACCATGAAAAGAATTTTTCAAGAACGTCCCATGCAAGAGTTAAGGATGCTTAGGAGTAAATCTTCCACATTTCATCCACTATTAACTGATGTTGCTTTTAAATTATTCATTTCCTACTATTTCCAACATGCCTCATATGTCAGCTGGGTGTGCTAGGGAAATATCTCAAAGAAAATTCACAAGCACTTTCAACAGGTAGTTGAGGGCAGGAACAAGAATGATAAGAACCATGGTTAAATGGACAGGAATGCAACAACATCTAATACAACTGTGGCTTGGATATAGATGTTGTGGCAGAGGGAGGTATCAAACTTGGCTTCAAGATTTGTAATTTGAATGACTGGGTAGATACAGATGTCTTTCCCTACCAACAAAGAACAACAGAACACCATCTATCACGAGAAATTGAGAGCACAGTATTGAACATAGTAGGTTTGAGATGTCATTGATGTAAACAGATATGCAGTAGGCACTTGGATATATAAATTGTGAATTCAGAGAAGAGTAATGTTCTGGTCATTAACCTTTTATAAATATTAAAAGCATAGTGTGCAGGGGTCATTACGGCCAATGCACTTAACGAAATAAACACTATTCGGCCAGATGATACTAGTAATCTATGTTGTTGAATACACCAGTGCTCTCAAAAAGGCACACAGTCATCGTGGCAAAGACAAATACTACAACCTGAAGATCATAAAAATGAGGTACTCAGCATTCTACATTCTGATGCTGCTCTACCAGAAATGGCAGATTGCTCAGATTTCCTTAGCCAGGCTTCTGCATCTATTTCCAATTGTTATGATTACTGGTGGCTAAGAGCTCACAGCTGTGCCCTTTTATAAAATTGGCCTCAACTGGATTCAGTCTGGTAATCAGGGAATTTATGCAGCATCTCAAAGATGACCTACAATATTTTCATGTCCATGACATCCTCTTTTTCTACCTATGCCTGGATTTTTGGAATACCAATCTTGCCTGTGTTTTTTTTCTCTCATCTTTTCTACACTATTGTTTGATCCCTTAAAAAAATTCCCTTAAAAATTCTCTCTCAGTAAATCATGTAAATCCCTGTGTTACATGAGCATGAGGCACAGAAGCCAGTGTCACCTACCACTGTGGCACTCGTTCTTTAAAGTTGACTCACACCTAGGATCTCAAGAAGGGTTTCTTTTGAATTGCTTACAGAAGAGAAAATGTTCCAGAAATGAAATTCTTCCTGTTATCAGAGTCATGGGCATGAATATGAACATTAACATGCTGTGGAAAAGGGAATTATCTGAATTAAAGCTATACATGACCAGTAGCAGTTGGCTAATCTGGCTGGCTAGAGATCTGAACAAGTACAGATTGAAAGACTGAGGATAATTAGGCCAGGGTAAGAGACAAATAAGTCATCCTACTACTGGCAATAAAAAGTGTGAAGATTTTTTATGACACCTTGTCCAACACCATAGAGAAGACATCATGGAAGACATTTAACAATAAAATAGACATGATGACATAGCCAGATTATCCCAGCCATCTGTGTTGTTAATTATACAAGTCCTCTCAAAAAGGCACACAGTTGTGGTGGCAGAGATGGATGCTACAACTGGGAGATTGTACAACATGAGTTCTAAACAGTCTGCATTCTGTTGCTGCTCTACTAGAAATGGTTACAAAAGTCAATAATAATTTACATCCTATAATGGTGCTTCTATTTAATTTACTATGAGATTTTAATAGATTTGAGAATATTTAACACTCTTGTTCAGTTCTTTATTTTTGGCATTTAATGAATTGTACAGATTTTCTTTCTTCTTTTGAACTTCTTCATCTTTTTGAATATGGGTGTTTTCAGAGCCTTTTGTAGGCTTTTTTATACACTTCCTTTTTGGAGTTTATATTAATGGCCAAGGTCTTAACCACAGCTGTATTAGAGATAGATAGATAGATGATATAGATAGATAGATAAACAGATAGATATTCAATATTGAGAGGATATGGTATATAAAGGTATTCATAATTTGTGGTACAATGATTGATATATTTTTTGGAGAACAATATGTTAAAGTTAAAAATATGTGCCATGTACTCTTGACCTTGCAATTTTACTTCTCTATATTTATTTAGAAAAATGCATGTACTAGTCTACAGACTAGGCTTGAGCAAATTTTTTTTCTTTTTCTTTGAGACAAATTCTCACTCTGTCGCCCAGGCTGGAGTGCAGCAGTGTGATCTCGGCTCACTGCAACTTCTGCATCCCAGGTTCAAGTAATTCTCCTGCCTCAGCCTCTGGAGTAGCTGGGACTACAGGTGTGCACCACCATGCCCAGCTAATTTTTGTATTTTTAGTAGAGATAGGGTTTCACTGTGTTGGCCAGGAAGATCTCGAACTCTTGACCTCATTATCCACCCACCTTGGCCTCCCAAAGTCCTAGGACTACAGGTGTGAGCCACCACGCCTGGCAAAATTTTTTCTTGCATCATTGTTTATAAAAATGACTTTAAAAGTTAAAATAAAAATTAATAGGCCACTAGTAATAAATAACTGCATTATATTTATATTTATATAATTCAGTTTAAAAATAATTAAGTTTGTGTTTTTCAATAAGCAGATACCAAGAGAGCATTAGACATGCAAAAGTTTTATTGAATAAGAGACCATAAAGGATAAATGGGAGGGAATAGGAGTAGGCAGAAAAAGTCTGCAAATTTTGATTCAGATATGACAATTGTGGAAGGAATAAGGGAAAGTTTGGGTAGTAAGAACCTCAAGTAATTATGCAGCTTTGGAAAAATCTCAACTAGGCTGAGGGCAGACCTAGAACAAATGTGGCCTCTAAGATTTAACTCATGTTGGGCAGATATGGTCCAGCTCTTGTAACCCTGGTATGATTGTCATTGGTCGAGAGTATTCCAGAAAGAATATGGCTTCTTCATGATTGCTGAAGGGGATACTAAAGGGACAGCAGCTAGAGGCTGCCTGTCAACTAGACTCCCATAGCATGTAGACATAAAGGAGTTTCTAGCAGCACATTTCCAATGCCACTACATCTAATTCACTTCATTTTTATAAAGCAACATTCAAAACAATGTGTATAGTGTTAAATCATTTATACAAAAACATATACAAGACAAAAACATCATTATAAATGCAGAATATTTACCAAGATATTAACAGTAATTGCTGTTGGGAGAAGAAGGAGAGGTATCTCTTGTGATTTTGGGAGTCATAAGGGGATGGCATAGTAACAGAGATGTTCCCACAGGATACTTCTGTTTTATTTATATGGTCATTATGTTGCTTTACTATTAACATTTAAAAATTTCAAATTTTAAGTGAATTAAATTTAATGAGAATGCTTATGTGCACAAATGCATTTTTTAAGTATAGCTGGTTGTTAACTTAAAATTTTAGTAATTTTTGTTGTGAAATATGGCACACATACAGAAAACATTGCAAAACAACATGGCAAAGACCAATTAATTTTCACAAAAAGTTCATGCAAGCCTCATCCAAACAAGTAAAGGACCACGGCAACTATCTAAGATGGCACCCACACAGCCCCTCCCTAATCACTGCCTTCTTCCTTCTTTTACAAATGACTTATGCCGGCCATCACAGTTAACTCTTTTTTTAGTTATATATTTAGATATAAGATATATGTGTGTGTGTGTGTGTGTGTGTGTGTGTGTGTGTGTGTGTATCCAATTATATATATACATGTATCCTATAAATAGGACATATATATTTTATATAGGATATATATACATATATACGTTCTATTTAATTTTATTTCCTGTAGAAAAATGTTATAGAACATGCACATAATAAGTAAAAATTACTTACCCTCTTTAAAATGTGTTATACCTTTGTCTATGCAGTGCTACTTAATTGAATCAGATATTTAATTTTTACTTGATTACTTGATTTGAAATTCTGGTATGCAGCGTGATAGTTTATTTGTCTGCCCGAGCATGGTGGCTCACGCCTGTAATCCAAGCACTTTGGAGGTCAAGGCGGGTGGATCACTTGAGGTCAGGAGTTCAAGACCAGCCTGACCAACATGATGAAATTCTGTCTTAAAAAAAAAAAAAAAATCAAGATAGTTTATTTGTCTTAGTATATTTTTTATTATATTTAATTTGTACTACATATAATTAATGCGTATGTGTATGTGTATGTATGTGTGTGTGTATATATATATATAGAGAGATGTGTTTGTGTGTATGTGTATATATATATATATCTCCAATTCCTTTGTCAGTTATGATTATTAAAATATCTCCTGAAGTTTTGTGGCATGTGTGCTCACTTTCATAAGGATATCTTGAGACAAACATGAGTTCCTCATTTTTATGTTATAAAATATATTTTGTTACGATTATTATATTTGTGTTCTGTTTAATATTCTTCATTCCACTTCATATAATCTTAAAAATATTACATAATTATACTAGAAATCATACAGTTTTACCTTTTTAATTTTGGTGTCCAACCCAAATGAAGGAGGTCTTTGATTTACAATGCAACATAGAGATGAAGTAAATTTATTTTTTCATATTCCTATTAAGTTATTTTACCATAATATATTGTAAAGACTACTTTTCATACTGTTCTGTATTGCAACTTGTATTAATTTACAACTGCTGAACGTATATATATATATATTATAGTATATATAAATAAATAGAAGTATATAATATCTAGCATATTACTTGCAAGTTGTATGGAGAAAATATTCTAATTCATTGACATATCACAAATTTTTATTTCTAAATTTAATAGAACCTTAAAAAATATGATGTCTACAAACTGCTTTTTTTCTTAATGTGAATGGAATTTTAACTTTCTAGCTGAAGCACATCTCTATTTGAGCAGGCAGTTGGATGAATTATTTAAGATGATTGTGTAGCCTGCAGTGACTGTGCTCAAGGGTTTTAAAGGATTTTCAGAACTTATCTTACACTTTCTTATTTATTGCTGGATTTATTGTCCACCCTGGAGACTCTACTAAATTACTAAAAGCATGTCTTATAACTCCTTAAGGTTTGTAATCATTTATTTGCTTTATATATATAGTTAGAATAGAAAATGATATTCAGCTAAATACTTCTCAGTTAAACTTTTAATGAAGAGTAAACACTAAACAAGTACATACACTTTGATAAAAGTAAATTTTGAGAAAGTAAATTTTAATAGCCAAAAAGAATGATAATTTCACCACTGCTTTTAAAGTAGAACAACATATCAGTTATTTTCTGTTTTTGGCATAGAAGTAGGTGGCTAAGACAATAACCTAAATTACTTACTTGCTCCAAATGTATTGATTCCTAAAATGTTAAGTTGAATTTCACATACATTGAATTGTCTTTAGCTAAAGGTAGAAAAACAATGAAGATAAAAGATTAAACAAAACCTTGACAATACAATGTCACAGAAAAAAAAAAAAAAGGAAAAATAATACCCTCCTACAATATTAGTTTCCCCTGCCAAATCCAAATTCCTGAATAGGTATGCACACACACATCACTCAGGAGGTATATATATATATATATATATATATATATATATGTATATATAATCTCCCTAGGTGAATGTAGGATTAAAAATCCCAAACTTTAAAGCAGTATTTATACCCTTGGGGAAATTTACTGCAAATAAAAAGAAACGTTCCTGGTGATTTGTAAGCTTTTAGTTGGCTCTTGAGCTACCTTGAGGGATTTCTAAAGTATAAATATATGTAGAGAATGCTGTAAAATATCAAATTTCTAACTATTAGGCTTAGTTAGCAGCAAGTTAATTTATTTAATAAATCCATGTTCCATTTAATTTTATTTCCTGTAAAATAATGTTATGTAACATGCACATAAGAACAGATTACTTAGCCTCTTTAAAATGTGTTGCACCATTTTGTATTCAGTGCTGCTTAAGTGAATTAGACATTTAAATTTTACTTGGTTTGAAATTATGATATGCAGTATGTTAGTTTATTTGTCTTAGTATGTGTTTTCATTGGTGTATTCTTTATAATACAAAGCTATATGCAGCAAAGATTTAATTTACCAAATGATGCACAGTGAATGTTTAGGAAATTGAATTTGAGAATGTTAGTGATTTTTTATACAAGTTTTAAAATTATTAGTTTGCAGAAAAATTGGTTACTTTATTTGTCGAGATGCCAATGAGTATAGAGACTTTACCACACATATTTCTTTTTTTATTCATTTGCTTATTTTCTATTTAGTAAATATTTGCATATAACTTACATCATATTATAAATATATTCAACTATTTATACTTTGTAATCAATATTACAACTAACTACAAATTTTCATGAGCAGAAGTACTATGGTAACAAGAAATGAAGTTTTTCCTTTACCTTTTCTTCAAGCCAGTATAGTACTGTCCAGAGTTTACTCTAAAGAAAAGAAAATGTAAGTAATATAAATTTAGGTTAACAAATATTTAGTAGGCATATATTATGTTCAAAGCACCACCATGTTAATGTATACGTATATAAATATAAATGTATAAAATGTGTGTATGTATGTGTCTACATGTATACACATAAAATTATGCAACTATATACTAATATCTCTTTGTTTCTTGAATACAATCTTCATGGAATTGGGCTCTGTATTAAAACAGGCATAGAGTATAATTTGAAAATATTCATAGGAGAGGTAAACTATTAGAACTATTAGAACTATTATTAATCATAACTGAGATAATTTTCAACACCACATGTGGTCAGAGTGATAAAGATATTGTGATACAAATTAATAATAACATGGATTTTCAGTAACAGAGATAATTTGAACAAGTAGAAATGTGGTAAAGACCACTCCAGGTTAAGCCAAAAAAAAAAAAAATTAAGTTTGGTTAAAGCTAAGTAAATATGTATGCAAATAGGTCTTAGGGTGCAAAATTAGAATGTGTTGAGTGGTCACATAAAGCATGTGTGTTTTTCTATTAGGTATTAAAGTCATTGATTCTGGTTTGGCAGTTTGCTAATAGGGAGAATATCATGATCCAGATATACTTCAGGAATACTTAGCTAACTAAAGTGTATGTCACTAATAATATCACTATAATAATGAAACAATTATAATATTGTTTAATAGATAACATTATTAAGTAATAATGTAGAGGGTAGGATTTTTGGAATCTAAAACATTGGTATATAAGAAATTTTCTGTAACAAATTATTTTACATACACAAGTCTACAATTATTCTATTGATAAAAACAAACAATGTCAGTTTTTAGTAAAAAATATGCATCCAGATATTTTTGTGTGTTTTTTGTTTGTTTATTTTCAATTTAGCAAGTTCAGATTTTAACTATGTTTAATATTCTTAGCCTCTTTTTTTCATTAGGGCATGGAATGTGGTGCCAACATCAGGATTTCGCGGGTTTCTGATTTATGTCTGTATTTGTACATATCAACATGTTCTGATCACATGCGTATCTATCAGATCTCTACTCATAAATTGTCCCTATCCATGCCTTCACGATTCATTTGGTTCTAATAATATGTTTTGTAAATCTTCTAAGTGACTCTAAGGCCATGCAGTGCAGTTGTTGCAATATTGTGTAAATGGTGCCCTATGGGTTTTTCTTCCCTTGACTTTTCTCTCCACTTTCCATGCCACTAAAATGCTCTCTTCAAAGAATATGGACAAAAATAGAGGTCAAGGCTCCTCTAATATTAGATTACCAAAATAAAAACAGTAATACTGTAAATAATACAAATGGCTGTTTGTTACTGTTTGTTGTTCATTCTTTGCTGTTAAACCAGGAGATTTAGGATACAACATCGCCTTTAGGGAAATTAAAACAAAAAAAATTCAAAATAAAAATGACCAAATAAGTTTTTAGGTGGATATTCTTTTGCTTTTTCCTCCTCATGGCCTTGGAAACAAACACTTTTACAGAAATTTGTTTTTTACTAACAAGTAAATAGGAAGATTTTGGGAAAGGAAATACAGCAGAAATAGTCCAAGGACAGTTTTCAGCCCTTTCTTAGTGTGCATGTTAGACTAAAAGAGCAAAAGAAAATGTCTATGTTTATTTATATTTCATCACAATTCCCAAAGTTAAAGATTACATTTTTGTTTGAGGACAAGATCATATTAATAATATGAAATAGTGAAGTTTTAGCACATAGCCTCTAAAAATATCGCATGAAAAACTGCAACTGCTAGGTAACTGGTTGGAATATCTCTGGTTTTGAATTTGGCTATCTTCTTTTTCAATTAGTAAAACCAAAGTTTGTTATTGACATTTCCACCAGGAATATAAATGTTATTAGCTGAAGTGGCTACTGTGAAATAGTGGGAATGCAGCTTTTGTAATGTTCATTCTTTGAAACATCGTTTCTATTTAAAATGTGCTATGTTGAAATATTGAGCTATAATTTGGAATAAAAAATAACATGAAATATTTTAATTTTATTTCCAGATAAATTTAATGATAGAATTCACTTGTATAAATACCTATACATTTATGATATAGATAATTTGTATCATCCCAAAGAGTTTCTTCGTGTCAATCCTACACTCCATGATGAAATCCAGGGAACCATCGATTTGCCTTTTGTCACTACAGAACAGATATTTCTTTATATATTTACATGCTATATGTGCGTATTATTTGTGTCTGGTTTCCTTTGTGAAGCATGATGTTTTTGATGTTTATCCAATTTATTACACGTAGGGTTTTCTAGATACAGAATCATGTTTTCTGCAAACAGGAATCGTTCGACTTCCTCTCTTCCTAACTGGATCCCCTTTATTTCTTTCTCTTTCCCGATAGTCTTGATCAGGACTTCCAGTACTGTGTTGAACAGGGGAAGTGAGAGAGAGGGCGTTTTCTCATGTGCCAGTTTTGAAGGGGAAAGTTTCTATCTTTTGCTCATTCAGTATCATGTTGACTGTGGGTTTGTCATATACAGATCTTATTATTCTGATGTATTTTCCTTAATTGCTAAATTCATTGAGAATTTTTAACCTGAAGAACTGTTGAATTTTATCAAAAGCCTGTTGTGCATCTATTGAGATTATCATGTGGTTTTTGTCTTTACTTCTCTTTATGTGATGAATCACGTGTATTCATTTGCATATGTTGAACAAACCTTGCATCATAGGGATGAAGCCTACTTGATCATGGTGGATAAGCTTATTGATGTGCTGCTGGATTTGATTTGCCAACATTTCTTTCTTGTATTACTACAAGGTTCTGGTATTAAGATGATGCTGACCTCATAGAATGAGTTAGGGAGAAGTTCCTCCTTCTCAATTTTTTGTATTAGTTTCAGTAGGAATGCTACCAGCTCTTCCTTATACAGCTGGTAGAATTCAGCTGTACATCTATCTAGTCCTGGGCTTTTTAGAGTTGATAGGCCATGTATTACTGCCTGAATTTCAGAGCTTGTTATTGGTTTGTTTAGCAATTCAATTTATTCCTGATTTAATCTTGGTAGGGAGTACATGTCTAGGAATTTATTCTATTTATTTATCCATTTATTCTGTTTTCTGGTTTACGTATATAGAGGTGTTTATGCTATTCTCAGATGGTTGTTTGTATTTTTGTGGGGTCAGTAGCAACACCTTCTTTGTCATATCTGATTATGCTTATTTGAATCTTCTTTATTAGTCTAGCTAGTGATCTATTTTATTAATATTTTTTGAAAAACGATTTTGAATTCTTAGATCTTTGCAATTGTCTTTCATGTCTTCACCTCCCTCAGTTCAGATCTGATTTTTGTTATTCCATTTTTTTCTGCTAGATTTGGCATTTGTTTGCTCTTGGTTCTCCAGTTTTTTAGTTGTGATGTTACACTGTAAACTTGATATCTTTCTAACGTTTTCATGTGAACATTTAGTGCAATAATTTTTCCTCTTAATACTGCCTTAGTAACACTGACTTAACTTAGCTGCGCCTGATAGAATCTCATAGGTCCTACCTTTGTTCTCATTACAAAAATCTTTATTTCTACCTTAACTTCATTATTTACCCAAAAGTCACTCAAAACCAAATTTATCCATTTTTTTTGTGATTGTGTGGTTTTGAGTGAATTTCTAAGTCTTGACTTCTAATTTGATTGTAATTGATACAAGAGATTGTTATGATTTCGGGGTTTTTTCTTTTTTTGCACTTGCTATGTAGTGTTTTACTTTCAGTTACAAGTTTAGAGTAAATACCACGAGGTAATGCAAAGAATGTTGATTTGGAGTGGAGAATTCTGTAGATATGCACCAGGTCCATTTGATCCAGTGCTGAGTTTGGGTCCTGATTATCTTTATTGATTTCTGTGTCAATGATCTCTAATATTATCAGTGGAGTGGTAAAGTTTTCCACTGTCTTTGTGTGGGAGTCTAAGTCTCTCTGAAGCTTTCTAAGAACTTGCTTTATGAATCTGGGTGGTCCTGTGTTGAGTGCGTATATATTTAGGATAGTTAGATTTTCTGGTTGAATTGAACCCTTTACTATTATGTAATGCCCTGCTTTTCTTCTTTGATCTTTGTTGACATAAAGGCTGTTTTGTCAGACACTAGGATTGCAACTCCTGATTTTTTTCTGTTTTCCATATCTTGGTGGATTTTTCTCCATCCCTTTATTTTGAGCTCCTGTGTGTCATCACACATAGAGGTTGTATTCATTCCTTTTTATTCTTTTTTTCTCTAGTCTTTTCAGCCTATTTTATTTCAGAAAGTCAGATTTCAAGCTCTGAGATTCTTTCCTCTGCATTTTCTACTCTGCTGTTAATACTAGTGATTGCATTATGACATTTTTTTATTGTATATTTCAGCTACATCATGTTGGTTAGGTTCTTCTCTATATTGGCTGTTTTGTCTGTCAGCTCCCACATTGTTTCATCATGATTTTTAGCTTCCTTGTGTTGGGTTTCCATGTATTCTGTAGTTCAATGATCTTTATTTCTATCCATATTTTGAATTATATTTCTGTCATTTCAGTCATCTCAGCTTCAGCCTGGTTCAGAACCCTTGCTGGAGAGGTGATGTAGTCATTTGGAGGAAGGAAAGTACTCTGGTTTTTTGAGTTTCCAATGTTTTCTCATTGATTCTTTCTCATCTTTGTGGGCTTATCTACCTTCAGTTTTTGAGGTTGTTGATCTTTGAATTTTTTTGATCTTTATTCTATTTGATTACCTTGAGGCTTTGACTCTGGTATATGGTGGATTCAGCCAATTAGCTTTGTTTCTGGAAGATTTTTAGGAGGCAAATGTTCAGCTCCCAACTCCTGAACTGTGTGCTCTCACTCTGGGGAACTTGTATTGGACTCTGACTTTGTTCTCTGCATCTTCAAGGTTTGCAGTCCACTGCTCTGGAGGCCAAAGTGTGGCAGCTGTAGCAGAATGCTAGTGTAGTGGATGCGAGTGCCTTAACCACAGTGGTGGAGGCAACACAGCAGGGGTAATCAGTGAGGCCTCTGCTGGTCACTGTGTGCACAGTAATACTGGAAGTGGTGCTGGCTTGGGGTGGAGTGCTAGCCTGCACAGGTCTTGCTGCCTTCTGTGTGTCCTGCAAGCAGGAGTGGTTACTCAGGGTAGGGGAGGATCTGAATCTGCTGTTCTCTATACAGTGTTAGTACAAGGGCAGGGTGCTGGCAGGGGCAGGACTAACTGGCTCTGTGCCCACCAAGACTCCATCTGCAATGGCAGTCAGTGGGAGGAGGGGGACAGACTGCACTCCCTCAGGTTGTCAGGGCAAGTAAAGCCAAACCTGCCCATGCAGACACACACTAGAAAAGTTATGTGGGGAGTTGCCATGGGCAAACTGCAGTATGAGGAGGGAGCATGTGGGCTGGTGCATGAAGGTTGTCTTCACCTCACTGGAGCTCTCCACCAGAAGCTATGGTGTTGGCCCCCAGGGCACCCAAAACTGCCCTGTAAGCAGGCATGGCCAGGCTGGGACCCTAGGAAAGACCAACAGACCAAGGGATGCTCAGTTCAGACTCGCCCTATCTGATGTGCAAGGCAGCCCTGCAGAGATTAGGTCAGGCAGCTCACCTAGGGCTAAAGTCTCTTATGGGAGCAAGTCAAGCCTAGGGGGATGATTGCCCTGGCCATGCTCCACTATAGATGCTCCTGCACCAAACCCTCTGGGATCCACGTCAGTTGGCTAGTTGGCCCACTACTTCTCTGAGCAGCTCTCTCTGCTGCTTTAAGTGTCCGTGGTGGTTAAGAGGTCCCCTCCTGCTGGGGTTCCAGAGGCCTGTGGTGAGAGCAGGTTGCTCCTTGCCAGTCAACTCACCCATCGCCCCAGAGATGTGGGAGTTCACAAATGAGTCCCTGTGCATGGTAGACCACGCAAGGTTTCCAGCTTTTTCTCCCTTTAGCCCAGTTTCTATGTCTTTCCATCATCCACTCTGGGTGCCTTCTCTTTGAAGATCTTATGAAATCACACCTGCCATCTCAGTCCCTCCATGGGAGCTGTTCCATGGGTCTACATCTAGCCAGCCATCTTGCCCTCTCCTTCTAATTACACGTTTTACAAAGAGTCTTGAAATATTAAGTATATGTGGCCCAACTTTGTATTTTTAAACATTATTATGTATATTATAGAGACATAAATGTTTGCCTCCTTTGACTAACATTTCCCTATCTCCCCAATTCTATGGTCCTTAGTAACCACCATTCAACTTTCTGCTTCTATGAGTTCAACTCTTTTGGATCACACATATAGTGAGATCATATAGTTTTTTTTTTTTTAATTGTACTTTAGGCTCTGGAGTACATGTGCAGATCATGCAGGATTGTTGCATAGGTACACACATGGCAATGTGGTTTGCTGCATCCATCCCCCTGTCACCTACATCTGGCATTTCTCTTCAAGTTATTCCTCCCTGTCCTCCCCACCCCCATGCTGTCCCTCCCTTGGCCCCCCCAATAGACCCCAGTGTGTGATGCTCCCCTCCTTGTGTCCATGTGTTCTCATTGTTCAACAGCTGCCTATGCCTATGAGTGAGAACATGCAGTGTTTGATTTTCTGTTCTTGTGTCAGTTTGCTGAGAATAATGGTTTCCAGATTCATCCATGTCCCAACAAAGGACACAAACTCATCATTTTTTATGGCTGCATAGTATTTCATGGTGTATATGTGCCACATTTTCCTTGTCCAATCTGTCATCAATGGGCATTTGGGTTGGTTCCAGGTATTTGCCATTGTAAACAGTGCTGCAATGAACATATGTGTGCATGTGTCTTTATAATAGAATGATTTATAATCCTTTGGGTATATAACCAGTAATGGGATTGCTGGTTCAAATGAATTTCTATTTCTAGGTCGTTGATGAAGTGCCACACTGCCTTCCACAATGGTTGAACTAGCTCACACTCCCACCAACAGTGTAAAAGTGTTCCTGTTTCTCCCCATCCTCTCCAGCATCTGTTGTCTCCAGATTTTTTGATGATCGCCATTCTAACTGGCATGAGGTGGTATCTCAATGTGGTTTTGATTTGCGTTTCTCTAATAATCAGTGATGATGAGCTTTTTTTCATTTGTTTGTTGGCCTCATATATGTCTTCTTTTGAAAAGTGTCTGTTTGTATCCTTCGTCCAGTTTTGGATGGGTTTGCTTTTTTCTTGTAAATCTGTTTTAATTCTTTGTAGATTCTGGATATTAGTCCTTTGTAACATGGGTAGATTTCAAAAACTTTTTCCCATTCTGTTGGTTGCCAGTTCACCCTAATGCTTGTTTCTTTTGCTTTACAGAAGCTCTGGAGTTTAATTAGATCTCATTTGTCTATTTTGGCTTTTGTTGCCAATGTTTTCGGTATTTTAGTCATGAAGTACTTGTCTATGCCTATGTCCTGAATGGTTTTGCCAAGGTTTTCTTCTAGGGTTTTTATAGTTTTAGGTCTTATGTTTGGTCTTTTATCCATCTGGAGTTAATTTTAGTGTAAGGTGTCAGGAAGGGGTCCAGTTTCTGCTTTCTGCACAGTGCCAGACAGTTTTCCCAACACCATTTATTAAACAGGGAATCCTTTCCCCATTGCTTGTTTTTGTGATGTTTGTCAAAGATCAGATGGTTGTACATGTGTGGTGTTGCCTCCAGGGCCTCTGTTCTGTTCTGTTGGTCTATATCTCAGTTTTGGTACCAGTACCATGCTGTTTTGATTACTGTAGGCTTGTAGTATAGTGTGAAATCAGGTAGTGTGATGCCTCTGGCTTTGTTCGTTTTGCTTAGGATTGTCTTGGCTATGTGGGCTCTCTTTTGGTTCCATATGAAGTTTAAGGTGGATTTTTCCAGTTCTTTGAAGAAGGTAACTGGTAGCTTGATGGGGATATCACTGAATCTATAAATACTTTGGGCAATATGGCCATTTTCATAATATTGATTCTTCCTAACCATGAGCATAGAATATTTCTCTATCTGTTTGTGTCCTCTCTTATTTCTTTTAGCAGTGGTTTGTAGTTCTCTTTGAAGAGGTCCTTTACATCCTTTTTCAGTTGTATTCCTAGGTATTTTATTCTCTTTGTAGCAATTGTGAATGGGAGTTTGCTCATGATTTGACTCTCTGTTAATCTGTTAATGGTGTATAAAAAAGCTTGTGATTTCTGCACATTGATTTTGTATTCTGCAACTTTGCTGAAGTTGCTTATGGTAAGAAACCAGCCCAAAAAGGATGACAACACCAAAAACCAGAATGCCTCTCCTCCTCCATAGGATCACAGCTCCTCACCAGC